>CADCXT010004618.1:0-13448 GCA_902806775.1 Microtus agrestis | reverse complement strand
TTTGTATACTGTACATTTTGTACACTGTGTATATAGTTTACATTTGGTACACTGTACATTTTGTACACTGTGTACATTGTGTCCATTTTTTGTACATTGTTTACACTGTGTATATTTTGTGTACATTGTGTACATTGTGTACACTGTGTACATTTTGTACATTGTGCACATTTTGTGTACATTGTGTACACTGTATAGATTGTGTACATTTTGTACACTGTACGTTTTGTACAATGTGTTCATTGTGTACAATGTGTGTATTTTGTGTACATTGTATAAACTGTGTACATTGTGTACATTTTGTACACTGTTTACATTGTGTACACTATGTATATTTTGTACATTTTCACTGTACATTTTGTACACTGTGTACATTCTGTGTACATATTGTGTCCATTGTGTCCATTCTGTGTACATTGTGCACATACTGTATATTTTGTGTACATTGTGTAAACTTTTTGTACTTTGTGTATACTGTGTATATTTTGTGTACATGGTGTACGTTGTCTACATTTGGTGTACACGTTATAAACAGTGTACATTGTGTAAATTTTGTACACTGTAAATTTTTTACACTAGGTACATTGTGTACATTTTGTTTACATATTGTGTACAATTTGTGTACACTCAGTACATTTTGTACACTGTATACATTATGTACACTTATTGTAAATTGGGTACACTGTGTACATTTTGTGAACATTGTGTATATTTTGTGTACATTTTGTACACTGTTCATTTTGTACACTGTGTACATTGTGTACACTTTGTACATTTTTTGAACATTGTGTACAATGTGTGCACTTTTTGAACATTGTTTTCACAGTGTATATTTTTTGTACATTGTGTACAATTTCTGTACATTGTGTACACTGTGTTTATTTTGTTTATATTTTGTACACTGTGTGCATTGTGTACACTTTTTGTACATTATGTATAATGTGTACCCTTTTTGTATATTGTGTATACTGTGTACGTTCTGTATATGTCATGTACATTTTTACACTGTGTACATTGAGTCCACTATTTGTACATTGTTTTCACTGTGTACATTTTGTGTACATTGCATATATTGTGTACATTTTATTACATTGTGTACATTGTATATATTTTTTCTACATTGTATACACTGTTTACATTGTATACATTATGTACAATGTACATTTTGTACACTGTGTATATTATTTGGATTTTGTATACATATTATGTATATTGTTTACATTTTGTGTACATGGTAAAAACTGTGTACATTGTGTACATTTTGTACACTGTTCATTTTGAACACTGTACATTTTGTACACTGTGTACATTTTGTATATAGATTTTGTACATTTTGTGTACATGTGCACATTGTGTACATTTTGTGTACATTGTGTACATTTTGTACACTTTACATTTTGTACAATTTGTTCATCGTGTACAATGTGTATATTTTGGGTACATTGCATAAATTGTGTACATTGTGTACATTTTGTACACTGTTTACATTGTGTACACTATTTGTACATTATGTACAATGTGTACATATTGTGTACATTTTGTACATTTTGTATACATTGTGTACATTTTTTACAAATTGTACATTTTGTAAACTTTTTGTACATTGTGTACACTGTGAATATTGTTGTACATTTTGTACAATTTGTACATTCTGTACAATTTTTGTACATAGTGTATACTGTGTACATTTTGTGAACATTGTTTACACTCTGTACATTGTGTACATTTTGAACACTGTACATTTTGTACACTGTGTACATTGTGTATATTCTGTGTAAATATTGTGTCCATTTTTCCATTCTGTGTACATTGTGCCCATTCTGTACATTTTGTGTACATTATGTAATTTGTTTCCTTTTTGTGTATATTTTGTGAACACTGTGTACATTTTGTGTACATTGTGTACACTGTGTACATTGTGTACATTTTGTACACTGTACATTTTGTACACTGTGTATATTGTGTACATTTTGCACTCTATATTTTGTACCCTGTGTACATTGTGTCCATTTTTTGTACATTGTGTACACTGTGCATATTTTGTGTACATTTTGTACATTGTCTACATTTTGTGTACATTGTGTCCATTTTGTGTATATTGTGTACATTGTGTACATTTGAATTGTGTACATTGTGTAAACTTTTGTACATTGTGTACACTGTGTACATTTTGTGTATATTGTGTACATTTTGTTTACTTTGTGTACACTCTGTACATTGTGTACATTTGTACACTGTACATTTTGTACACTGTGTATATTGTGTAGATTTTGTACACTGTAAATTTTGTACACTGTGTACATTGTGTACATTTGTACATTTTGTAATTCTGAATTTAAGCAAATTAATACCTTTGTAATTGTACACGGTGTACATTTTCTGTACAGTGTGTACTTTGTGTACATTTTGTGTACATTGTGCACTTTGTTTACATTTTGTTTACATTTTGTACACTGTGTATATTGCGTACATTTTTTGTTCATTTTGTGTACATTTTGTGTACATTGTGTACATTTTGTATACTGTGTACATTGGGTACTCTGTGTACATTTTGTGTACCTTTTGTACACTGTTTACATTGTGTAAAATTTTTGTACATTGTGAACACTGTGTACAGTTTGTGTACATTGTTTACATTTTGTTTACAATGTGTACATTTTGTGTATGTTGTGTACATTGTGTACTTTTATGTACATTGTGTACATTTTGTACACTGTACATTGTGTTCACTTTTGTACATTGTGTACACTGTGTACATTTTGTGTACATTGTGTACACTGTGTACATTTTGTACACTGTACATTTTGTACACTCTTTATATTTTTTACATTTTACAGTGTACATTTTGTACACTCTTTATATTTTTTACATTTTACACTGTACATTTTGTACACTGTGTACGTTGTGCACATTCTGTGTACATATAGTGTCCATTGTGTACATTCTGTGTCATAATAGCGACTTAGGAAACACTGGGCTTGTGTCTGAAGAATTTCCTTAGTGGTTAAATGCTCATCTTCTCTTGTAGAGGACACAAATTTGATTCTCAACAACTAAAACTCATAGCTTACAGCCACTTCTAACTCTAGCTGAAAGGATCTGATACCAATTTCTGGAATTTGGTAGGACTTACACTCATACATACACACACACACACAGACAGAGAGACCGAGAGAAAGAGAGAGAGAGAGAGAGAGAGAGAGAGAGAGAGAGAGAGAGAGAGAGAGAGAGAGAGAGAGAGAGAGAGAGAGAGAGAGAGAGAGAGAGAATTACAAATAGAACTAAACCTAAAAAATGAAACAACATGCTTTAATATTGAGTTGAGGAGAGGGTTCCTTGGCTAAATGGCTTGTTGCCAAGAATGAGGACCTAAATTTCAATACCCAGTACCCAATTAGGAATCAGATCTGGTATGTTTCGATAACCACAGTGTTGCTTGGGACAAAGGCAGGTGAATCCCAATGTATCACTGTTCAGAGTATCTAATAAACAGTTCTCATCAACAATACAAATTAGTTTCAGCAAACCAAAGGAGTATAATTCAAATGAGGCAGTTTTGTGGTAACATTACTGAGTTATGGCATGAGGACACACAGAGTAAGGGCAGAGGATTGTAATTTTGAGGCTAGTCTGAACTTCATGATACTGTCTTAAAAACGAAAATAAACAAGCAAAACCCAGATAGGCATAGTGGTTTATATTAATCGCAAGACTTAGGAAAAACATAAGTGGTTTGGAGAAATTAGAGGCCAGCTTCTATGTGATGAGTTTCAGTACCATCTAAGTGACATAGTGAAATACTGGCTCAATTTTGTTTAACTGGGGTAGTGGTGGCGCCACATGCTTTCAATCCCAGCACTTGGGAAGCAGAGGTAGTCGGATCTCTGTGAGTTTGACGTCAGCTTGGCCCACAGAGCAATTTTCAGGACAGGCTCTAAAGCTTTACAGTGAAACCCTAAGGAAAAAAAAAGAATTTAAAGAACAGCAAAATATTATAATACAGGCAAAACCTCAGTCTCCCTCTCCTTCTTTATGTCTGTACACTAGTGTGTATATGCGTGTGTGTTCTGTGCATACACGTCTGTGTGTTCTGTGCATACATGAGTTTGTGTCCTGTGCATACACATATGTGTGTTCTATGCATACTTGTGTGCATACATTTAGTGTACCCTCCATGCACAGAGACCGGAAGAGGAGGTTGGGTGCTCTGATCTATCACTCTAAAACTGATTCAGCTGAGACAGCATCTTTCTCTGAACCTGGAGCTAGCCTGGCCATCTGCAGGTCCTACAGATTTTGGGGTCTCCATTCTCTTCAGATTCAACAGTCCATGGGTTACAGTAAAAAGCATAGGCACAATCAACTTTTTACAAGGATTCTTGCATCTAAGCTCAAACTTCTGCCTTTGAATGGCAAGGACACTTAACTAACGAATACTTGCTCAAGTACCCTACAACAGATGGGCACAGGCGATCGCTTCCTAGGTGTAACCCCAGCAGCACAGTCATTAAGGGGAACATTGAATAAATGGGACCTACTTAAACTGAGAAGCTTTGTAAAGCAAAGGACCCTGTCACTAAGACAAAAAGGCAACCCACTGACTGGGAGAAGATTTTCACCAACCCCGCAACAGACAAAGGTCTGATCTCCAAAATATATTAAGAACTCAAGAAACTAGACTTTTAAAAGCTAATTAACCCAATTAAAAAATGGGGCACTGAACTGAACAGAGAATTCTCAACAGAAGAAGTTCAAATGGCCAAAAGACACCTAAGGTCATGCTCAGCCTCTTTAGTGATCAGGGAAATGCAAATAAAAACAACACTGAGATATCATCTTACACCTGTCAGTATGGCTAATATCAAAAACACCAATGATAGCCTTTGATGGAGAAGGTGTGGAGAAAGGGGTACCCTCATCCATTACTGGTGGGAATGCAAACTTGTGCAACCACTTTGGAAAGCAGTGTGGCGGTTTCTCAGGAAATTAGGGATCAACCTACCCATGGACTCAACCATGCCACTCTTGCGAATATACCCACGAGATGCCCGATCATATGACAAGGACATTTGTTCAACTATGTTCATAGCAGCATTACTTGTAATAGCCAGAACCTGGAAACAACCTAGATGCCCTTTAATGGAAGAATGGATGAAGAAAGTGTGTACATTGTGTACACTGTGTATATTTTGTGTACATGGTGTATATTGTGTACATTTTATTATATTGTGTACATTGTATACCTTTTTTGTACATTGTATACACTGTTTACATTGTGTACATTTTGTACACTGTGTATATTATTTGGATTTTGTGTACATATTATGTATATTGTTTACATTTTGTGTACATGGTAAAAACTGTGTACATTGTGTACATTTTGTACACTGTTCATTTTGTACACTGTGTACATTGTGTACATTTTCTGTACATATTTTGTACATTTTGTGTACATTGTGCACATTGTGTACATTTTGTGTACATTGTGTACATTTTGTGCACTGTACATTTTGTGCAATTTGTTCATCGTGTACATGTGTATATTTTGTGTACATTGTATAAATTGTGTACATTGTGTATATTTTGTACACTGTTTACATTGTGTACACTTTGTACATTGGGTACAATGTGTACATATTGTGTACAATTTGTACATTTTGTGTACATTGTGTACATTTTTTACACTTTGTACATTTTGTACACTTTTTGTACATTGTGTACATTCTGAATATTGTGTACATTTTGTGCACTACATTTTGTCCACTGTGTATATTGTGTACATTTTGTACACTGTGTACATTGTACATTGTGTACAATGTGTACATCGTGTGTACATTGTGAACATTTTGTACACTGTGAACATTGTGTACACTTTTGTATATTGGTTACACTGTGTACATTTTCTGTACATTGTGTACTTTGTGTACATTTTTTGTACATTGTGTACATTTTGTGTATATTGTACACATTGTGTAAATTTTATGTACATCGTGTACATTTTGTACACTTTGTATATTGTGTACACTTTTTTTAGATTGTATACACTGTGTACATTTTGTGTACATATTTTACACTGTGGAGATTGTTTACATTATGTAGACTACATTTCGTACACTGTGTATATTGTGTACATTTTGCACTGTACATTTTGTACACTGCGTATGTTGTTTCCAATTTTTGTACATTGTGTATACTGTGTATATTTTGTGTACATTGTGTACATTTTGTGTACATTGTGCACATTGAGTACATTTTGGGTACATTGTGTATATTGTGTACATTTTGTGTATATTTTATACATTTTGTACATTTTGTGTACATTGTGTACATTTGGTGTACATGGTATAAACTGTTTAGATAGTGTACATTTTGTATACTGTACATTTTGTACACTGTACATTTTGTAATCTGTACATATTTACACTGTGTACATTGTGTACATTTTGTGAATATATTGTGTAAATTGTGTACATTATGTGTACACTGTGTAAATTTTTTACAATGTGTACATTGTGTACACATATTGTACACTGTACACTTGTACATTTTGTGTACATTGTGAACATTGTGTACATTTTGTGTACATTGTGAACATTGTGAACATTGTGTACATTCAGTGTACAATGTGTACATTTTGTACACTGTGTATATAGTGTACATTTTGCACTGTACATTTTCTACACTGTGTACATTAGGTCCACTTTTTGTACATTGTGTAAACTGTGTAAATTTTGTGTACATTGTGTACCTTGTGTACATTTGTACATTTTGTGTACATTGTGTACATTGTGTGCATTTTGTGTACATTGTTTACATTTTGTGTACATTGTGTATATTTTGTATCTGTACATTGTGTACACTTTCTGTACATTGTGTAAACTGTGAACATTTTGTGTACATTGTATAAACTGGGTATGTTTATACATTTTGTATACTGTACATTGTGTAGACTGTGTAAATTTTGTGTACATTGTGTACAAGGTGCACTTTTTGTTTACATTGTGTACACTGTGTACATTTTGTACACTGTACATTTTGTACAGTGTGTTCATTGTGTACAATGTGTATATTTTGTGTACATTGTGAAAACTGTGTACATTATGTAACATTTTGAAGACTTTGTACGTTTTGTACAGTTTTTGTACATTGTGTACACTCTGTACATTTTGTGTACATTGTTTAGACTCTTTACATTGTGTACATTTTGTACACTGTGTATATTGTGTACATTTTGTACACTGTATATTTTGTACACTGTGTACCGTGTGTAAAATGTGTGCATTGTGTGTACATTGGAAACATTTTGTACATGTGTACATTGTGTACATTTTGTACACTGTACATCTTGTACACTTTTTGTACATTGTTTGCACTGTGTACATTTTTTGTACATTGTGTACATTGTGGACATTGTGTACATTTTGTGCACTACATTTTGTACACTGTGTATATTGTGTACATTTTGAACTGTACATTTTGTACACTGTGTGCATTGTGTCCACTTTTTGTACATTGTGTACACTGTGTATATTTTGTGTACATTTTGAACATTTTGTACATTTTGTGTTCATTTTGTACATTTTGTGTACATTGTGTGAACTTTTTGTACATTGTGTCCACTTTGTACACTTTGTGTACATAGTGTATATTTGGTGTACATGCTATAAATTGTGTACATTGTGTACATTTTGTGTATATATTGTGTACATTGTGTAAATTTTTTGTACACTGTGTACAATTTGTACACTGTGTACATTGGGTATACTTATTTTAGATTGTGTACACTGTGTACATTTTGTGTACATTGTGTACATTTTATTTACGTTGTGTGCACTGTGTTCATTGTGTACATTTTGTACACTGTGTACATTGTGTACACTTTGTATATTTTGTGTACATTGTGTACACTTTTTGAACATTGTTTTCACAGTGTACGTTTTGTGTACATTGTGTACATTGTGTACAATTTCTGTATATTGTTTACACTGTGTATATTTTTTGTACATTTTGTACACTGTGTGAATTGTGTACATTTTGTGTATATATTGTTCCCATTGTGTACATTTTGTTTACACTGTGTACATTTTGTACACTGTGTACATACATTTTGTATACTTATTGTAGATTGTGTACACTGTGTACATTTTGTGTACATTGTGTATATTTTGTTTACATTGTGTGCACTCTGTACATTGTGTACATATTGTACACTGTGTATAGTTTTACAGTTTGTATATTTTGTGTAAATTGTGTACACTTTTTGAATATTGTTTTCACAGTGTACATTTTCTGTACATTGTGTACATTGTGTACAATTTCTGAATATTGTGTTCACTGTGTATATGTTGTGTACATTTTGTACAATGTGTACATTGTGTATACATTTTGTACATTACGTATAATGTGTACCCTTTTTGTACTTGTGTACACTGTGTACGTTTTGTGTACATTGTGTACATTTTATACACTGTTTACATTGTGTCCACTTTTTGTACATTGTTTTCACTGTGTACATTTTGTGTACAATGTTTATATTGTACACACTCTTTAAACATTTTTTACACGGAGTACCTTTTGTGTACATTGTGTTCATTGTGTACATTATATACATTTTGTTTACATTTTGTACATTTTGTACACTGTACATTTTTACACTGTATATTTTGTACACTGTGTACATTCTGTACACTTTTTGTACCTTGTGTACTGTGTAACTTTTGTATACATTGTGTACATTGTATATATTTTGATTAAATTGTATACACTGTGTACATTTTGTACACTGTGTACATTTTGTTGAATTTTTGTATATATTGTGTACATTGTGTCCATTTTCTGTAGACTTTATACATTGTGTACATTGTGCACATTTTGTGTACATTTTGAAGTGTGTGTAAATTGTGAACTTTTTGTTTACATTGTGTCTATTCTGTATATTTTGTGTACATTGTGTTCACTGTGTACATTGTGTACACTTTTTGTCCATTGTGTACACTTTGTATATTTTGTGTTCATTGTGTCCATTTTGTGTACATAGTTTACATTTAGTGAGTACATTTTTTACACTGTGAATATTGTGTACATTTTGCACTGTACATTTTGTACACTGTGTACATTGTGAACATTCTGTGTACATATTGTGTCCATTGTGTCCATTCTGTGTACATTGTGCACATTCTGTACATTTTGTGTACATTGTGTACATTTTGTGTAAATTGTGTACTATGTGTATACTTTCTGTACATTGTGTAAACTGTCTATATTTTGTGTACATTGTATACACTGTGTACACTGTGTTCTTTGTGCACATTTTGTGTACTTTGTGTACAATATTTACATTGTGTATATTTTGTGTACATTGTGTACATTTTGTGTATCTTTTGTACATTTTGTACACTTTGTACATTGTGTACACTTTTTGTACTTTGTGTATACTGTGTATATTTTGTATTTTGTGTACATTGTGTACATATTGTACACTGTACATTTTGTACACTGTGTATATTGTGTACATTTTGCACTGTACATTTTTTTAATATTTTCTTTTTTTATTTTTTAATTTTAAAAGAAAAGAAATTTCTTCCTCCTCCCCGCCTCCCATTTCCCTTCCTCTCCTTCCTCTTGCCCCCCTCCCCTTACTGTTCCCCCTCCCTCTGCAGACTGAAGAGCAGTCAGGGTTCCCTGCCCTGTGGAATGTCCAAAGTCCTCCCCCCTCCATCCTGGTCTAGGAAGGTGAACATCCAAACTGGGTAGGCTCCCACAAAGCCAGAACATGAAATAGGATCAAAACCCGGTGCCATTGTTCTTGACTTTTCAGCAGCCCTCATTGTCCACCAAATTCAGAGAGTCCGGTTTTATAACGTGCTTTTTCCATCACAGTCCAGCCAGCCTTGTTGAGCTCCCAATGGATCAGACCCACTATCTTCGTGGGTGGGTGCACCCCTTGTGGACCTGAGTTCTTTGCTCATATTCTCCTTCTTTCTGCTCCTCACTGGAACAATAAGAGTTCAGTCCGGTGCTCTAGTGTGGGTCTCTGTCTCTATCTCCATCCATCGCCAGATGAATGTCCTATGGTGATATGCAAGATATTCATCAGTATGGCTAGAATAGGGTCATTTCAGGTTCCCTATCCTCGGATGCCCCACGAAGTAAATGGGGACATCGCCTTGGGCACCTGGGAGCCCCTCTAAGTCAAAGTCTCTTGCCAACCCTAAAATGGCTCCCTTAATTAAGATGTGTGCTTCCCTGTTCCCCTAACAAACCTTCCTTTATCCCAATCATCCCATTGCCCCAAGTTCCCCCCAAACCTCCCCTTCTCAAATTTCTCTCTCATTCTCTTCTTACCCCCCTCCTACCACACCAACAAGATCCCAATTTTTTGCCCGGCAATCTTATCTACTTCCCATAACCAGGAGGATAGCTCTATGTTTTTCTTTGGGTGCACCTTCTTTTTTTTAATTTATTCTATTTTTCTCCATTAACAGCTTCAACTGTGTGTGGGGCAACAGAACCATTCCCAGCACAACCATGGGTGTGGGGTTCCCCGCAGTCTCCCCAGGGCGATGGTTCCTGCAATGATCTCTAGGAGGAAATGGCTCCCAACAGATCCCCTCCCCCTCCCATACAAAGGCAGGCAGCTATCACGTGGAGAGCACCAGTCAGAGTCAATCATGGTGTCAGACCAAAGGGTTAGGGACTGAGACAAGGAGAGACCCTCCTCTCGAGTGGTGAAGCAATCCACCTCTCCTGGAAACAGAGGGGTGCCCGATGACTCCTAGGTCGAGTGGGGACCAGGCCTTTTTTCTTTCCCCCTTACCCATCCTAGGGTTCCCAGGGCCCTGCCTTAGGTTGGGGGATTATCCTGCCATAAGTCGCCCGACCTTGGAGCTCCTCAAATAAAAGGCATCTAGCAGGATTAAAGTAAGCAGATCACAGGGCACCCTGTCTTAGGCCATGTGGAGAGCGCCCTCATACCTGTACCATGCCATGTTGAGCCGGTTTCTACAACCTCTGTATGGTGTGCTATTCAGGCGAGGATCCACACTAACTCCCATGTTTGGGCCCCTGCGTCTATCATTAATGAAAAGACTGTGAGGAGCTCCTCAAACAAAAGATATAATGATATAATTTTGGCACCAATAACTCCATCTCCAGACAAGAAGAAAGGGCTTTTTCCCAAACCAGTATTCACCTTTTAGTCTGGCCTATGGTATGGCCTTCTTCCTAAGTGCCTACTCCACATAAAGTTACGTGTGCTGCCTGCCAAAAATTAGGGCAGTGTAAAAGGGATCAAAATCTAAAATTTTTAACATATGCATTAAACCCAAACACTTTACAGCATGAGTCAAACTTTTCCCAACATCTATAAGCAGTTACAAATATCATTAGAACAATTTCAGTAGGAGTACAATGACATACATTGATGTTATCAAATACCACCAGTTCCAGTCTCTGAGCAATAGTGACAGGAACCCCCAATTTTCCCCCTTCTTAAGTGAATAGAGGTTAATATTTTAATTAAAATGATTTCTGTGTCCCAAAGTTTAAAGCAGTCTGATGTTTAGTCTGCAACTCAGCTCCAAAGCAGACCAGAGTTCAAGCTGCAGAAGCAGTTTAGCATTTGTGCTCCAGGACAGGTGGGGGAACCTGGGTGAGGCGAGCTGGATTCAGCTACATGAAGCATATCCTGGCACTTATGTCCGCCGGGTCTCCCTGGACTCTGGAGGCAGGATGACACCCTGCAGAGTGGTGTAGCTAGTTTTGTTAGCATGCACTTCTTTCCTTGGGGGCAGGAAAGACCGGACCAAGGACCTCTCCTCAATCATCTCTGGAAGTCTGGAACTCCTCTGTGTCTGCAGACTCGACATCACGTCCAGAATTTATTTTCTTTCTGTGAAAAAAAAGCACAAACACATCCTCGACCCCAAATATATATACAGGTCGGGTTTTTTCATAATGCATTGCAAGGGCTTTTTCACCTTGTCTTATCAAAGGTAAGCTTGGTGTCATCAAGCCAGATCCGTTTGCATCAGGATCTGCTGGCAACTTTTATGAGTTGCTTTGAAGGAGCCTTGTTATGCTCCATAATTTTTATTATTGTTAGCCATATATGCAGTTCCTCCATTGGAAGAGTCATTTGTAAAATTTATCATTAAATACTTTAAGGGATTTTTTGCTATAACATTAGCAAGATACAGGTGCATAAATACTAGCAGTGATCTGGAAAAAGACCACTGCTTTTGGCCTTTGAATTTAGCAAAGGCAATTGTCCAGGAATCAATTTTAAAATTATCAATGAATCTACTGTTTACTATAAGAAACATTGATCATAGTCAATAATTTGTTAAACCATTGTCCAGATTTTATCCTGTCCTTTTATATCAGATAGGCAGCAATTTTTAAACTTAGAAATGACAGAGGCATCTCGGCTGCCTGTACAGTCACCCAAAGTTCCTCTGTACCGCTAAAGGCTCCATCTTCAGCCTGACAGGCCTCATAGTTTTCAGCAGACATTCCACAAAAGCAGGAAATTTCAAAGGCAGTCACTATCTGCTTGTCCTGAAGAATGTCTTGCAGACTCTTTCATGAATCAGGAACCCTGAAAGATCATCTCACCTTTAGGCAAGTTCGTAGTCCTCTCTCCCCGTGGGTTCTCTCAGTTCAGTTTATGCAATAGTCCAGGCAGAGCAGCTTTTGCCCAAATGGCTATCAAACCCATAAGAATCCTCTTCGATGCCCATCTTCCTTGAAGTAAATTAGTGCTGCCAGGAGCAGAGTATCTCATTGTCATGAAAACCCTTGTTATCAAAACATTTAAAATGCCATATTTCTAGCCTTTGAAAGAAATGAAGAATGCCTACTGAAATATATCCGGCACATCTAGAAAATCTAACATGACTACAAACTTGATTATAGATGATTATTAACAGCCTATGGGCGTATTACATTTTTAAGTGAACTACACAATCACAATAATTAATCAAGATCAGAAATACAGAACATATAACAAAATTGACCATAAATTTATCAATAAAGCAACATCTATTAATGCAAATTATTCATAATTTATATCATATCCCCTTTAAAATGTAAAAGAACATTTATAAACTATATTTGGGAACATGGGCTATAGTTTTTCTCCCAAACTGCTTCCAGCTGAATAAATCATCATGGCTAACCAGGATCTCTTGAAGGCATAACCTGTGTGCTAGTTTCATCCTCACCTGGCAGTCGAGCGGCTAACCTTCTGAAGATGTTCAAAGCAAACTGCTCAGGAGGGTGGGTCCATCATGCCATATTCGGATAGAAGAAATGAACAGGGTCTCATCCCCTGTGAAAAAAAAACAAGAAACTCCTTTCCAAAGTATCATGTCCTTAGAATCCAAATTGCAAAGTCAAGGCATTTCCAAATATCTATGTTGAATTAGTTCAGCAGCATTTATAAACAA